>PVKU01004503.1:111229-145494 GCA_004027475.1 Anoura caudifer | reverse complement strand
AAAAAAAAAAGAATTAAACTCCCTTATAAACACGCACCAAGAGAAAACAGTTTCAGCAGGCATTTCATTTAAATAAGCCAAAAGAGTAAAGCTGTTGAACCACATGTAAACCCTGTGTCACCTGACTTCAGGCAGGATGTTTATTTTGATTTAGTTGGGACCCAGACACCCAATGTACATAAACATCAGCATATTTTTAAAGCAACTGTCTCACTGCTTTTGTTCACTCAGTAATAATTTCTACTATTCTTAAAATGAAGAAACACAAATACTGCCCTTAATCAAACAAACTCATCAGTGTCCTGGCTGGTGTGGCTCTCAGTTCGTTGGAGAGTCATCTTGTAACCAAAAGGTTGTAGGTTTGATTCCCCGTCAGGGCACCTACTCAAGTTGAGGGCACTGATTCCCTGTATGGGCCTATGCTAGGTAACCAATCGATGCATCTCTCTTGCATCGATGATTTGTCCCTCTCTCTAAAAGCAATGGAAAAAAAAATGTCATTGGGTGAGAATAAAAAATAAAAACTCATCAGAGGAGATTTTAGTTTTACTTCTTAAAGTAACATTAAACAGTGTTATCTGACAATGAAGTAGTAGACTATTTGCCCATTTACCCTTTAAGCTCCACAGGATACAGACTTTTTCTTTATATCCCCAACATCTAGGCACCAAGTAGGTACTCAATAAATGTGTCGAATGAATGAATGAATCAACCAATGAGCAAGCAAATGAATGAATGAACCAATGAACCAATGAACCAAAGAAAGGACTGGGCCTCTGGGCAAAAGCTTAAATGTTTGAAATTGCAACAGAACAATTTCACCTACATCTCCATCATTCACTACAAACAACTACTGTCTCAACTGTAAAGACATTAATAGGCTGAAAAAGAGCTGTTAGATAGTTAAACACACACAAATACATCACTCACGTATAACAGAAGTACACAGAAGATTCGCAAGGCCAGTTCTTTAGTTACATTTCGTTCAGGAAATTTTGGTGTGCTCTTTCTGGTAATAAAGCATGTTGCAATTTTGATAATGCAAGCACATCTTTAAAGTTCTGTTGCAATCCTGAATAATTTAAGCAAAGTGAACAATATTTCCAGAGTCCACCAGAGTATTTTGAAAGCCAAATTCCTTAATTCAAAGAAAGGTGGAATAAAATGGAAAAATAAGGTAAATCTTACTACTTTAAAATTATACTTTTTTAAAAAGAGAAAATAAACTGCATAAAATAATTACATTGAAATTATTTTTTTAAAGCCACTTAATGTCCTTATAGTTGATCTTTAAACTAAAAAGGGAAGTTATTTTCCAAATCTTGGACGCTAGGCGATAAGCTTTATGCCTACAAAACTTGAGTTAAAGGTTATTTTTATTAAAGTAATACTGTTTGGATAAGTTCATAATCTTAAAAGTCTACAGGAAGACATTCAGCAGTAACAGTAGTAAATATTACATGTATGATTCTACAGCACCTGTAGAAGCATAGTGATCGGGGTGGAACATGCTTTTATGAACGGCAAGGTATGACCTGTGACTGCAATACTATGCCTGCAAGGATCTAAAAGTTTCCCAAATTCTGATGGTCATCTCCAAAGAGGCTTACTTGAACAAGAGTGGATCTGAGGGTGAACGCAGAAAAACACCACAGTGAACTCATAAAAACACCGGTTCGAAAACAAGGGCTCTTTATAGCAATTACAGCGTCACACTTTAAAAACCCTGAGCACATGAAAGATAAAGCTTAATTAACTGCTGCCTGGGTTTCCTACTTTATGGTTTGAAACACTGGGTATTAGACACTTCTTTTTGGCGCTTTCTTAAACAGAAATTTCGTGTTGCCATCGCCCCTCCTCCACAGCTAACATCAGTGCCCTCTCTTCCTCCTCCCACACCCCTCCCAGTTCAAACAAATTAACATTTGTACAAGGTGCCTCCTATCAGCTCGAAGCTTCTTCCCAAACACGCCCACGTACACTGAAACTGGCCTGCGTCTACACAACAAGGCTACAGGAAAAGAGTCGAGGGGGGCTGCCGGGGAGATAATTAAGCACAGCACAGGTTTATGTCTCTTTTGCAGATAGGAGCGCCTCTCAGGGCTCGGGTTGCTCCCAAATCACCTCTAGAGCACCGTGTTTATACGCCTACCTAATCCGATACTGCAATGGAATTCCGGATATTTGTAGACAGACAGCCTGGCTTTGCAAGTGTTTGATCACAGCCGTCCGGAATCTCCTCCTTTCAATCCGCGGGCTCCGAGTAGTGCAGTCCCCGGACCTCCGGCAGCGCCCCCGGCCCCGCACCCCACAGTCCGCCGCGCGCCCGGCCAGAGGCCAGAGCAGCACCAGCCTCTCCGGGTCCGAGGCTGCCGGGCGACTGAGGCTGCGGGCTGCTCCGCAACAGGTCACCCGGACGGCCACTGCGCGCTTCGCAGGCAGCCGGCTCAAGCCGCGGGGCTTTGGGGACGCAGCGGCCGGGGCCGGGGAGGGGGTGTGGCCCGCTCCGCGGTCCCCGCGCCCGCTCACCTGGAGGGAGGCGGAGGCGCTGTCCGGCGCCGGTGAGCGCGGGCGAGGGCCAGGGGCTTCGGCCACCCAGGAGCAAGAACCAGGGGAGACGGGCTCGGGGGCTCGCTGCGACCCCGGCGCCGGGACAGAGAACCGGCGCGGGGACCCCGCAGCCGCCTCCTGACTCCGAGAGCGAGCCCCGAGAGAGGTGCGCCCCCGAGCCCCTGGCTCCTTCCTCCCTCAGCCTGAGCCCCGCCGCCCCCTCCCCGCTCCGAGGACGAGCAGCCCGGGGCCGCAGTCCGGAGTTCAACACGCGCAGTCGCCGCCATTCACCGCGCCGCCGCCGCCGCTACGGCTCAACTCCGCCGTGGGGGCGCCGCGCACCCACTTTCCCTCCCCTGCACCGCCCGCCGAGACTCCGCACCGGCCTCGCGTTCAGAGCACCGACCTGTGCAGCCGCGGCCGTTGCCTCGGAGGATGGAAAGACCCGCCGGCGTCACGCTCTGCCGCCACCGCCTCCTAGGCTAGCGCCAGGCGACCCAAGCAGTCACCGTCTCTCATTTAGCGCCTGCCGCCGCCGCGGCACTCGGGGGAGGGGAGTGAGCTGGATCCACCCCGTCCGCCCGGGGCTGGGGGAGGAGAGCAGACCCGGCGGGCACGCGCGCCGAGCGGGCGGGGCCCAGCCGCGCTCGCGCACCAACGGAGCACGCTCGCGCCCGCTCCTTGAGCCGCGGCCCGCGGGGTCTTCCCCGCGCGCGCCCCCGCCAGCCGCGCACCGGCCCGCTGAGCCCAACGGCCGCCCGGCGCCCGTAGCCTCCGCGCGCGCCGCAGCCCCCGGGCCCGCGCCCACTGGTGGGAGGGGCCGCTACCAGCCAAACTTGGAAGCGGGGAGGGGATCGGAAGGCGGGCAGGTGGGGCCCCCCCTCCCGCACCGGCCCTCCGCAGTGAAATCCACTGTGCCGCCTGTCGGCTTCAGCTCCTGCACCTCACCTTCAAGGCCAGAGAACAAAGTCTGGAAACCCTCGGCCCCCACATCCAGTGTCCTGTCCGCGCAAGCGGTGCTTTTAGAAGTCGCTGCGGCCCAGTGAGGGGGTTCCGAGAGTGAAGGGCCACCCCACTGCCATAGGATCATAAATTATGGTAATCAGTACTCTCACACACCAAGATTCGGCGGAAAGTGTTAGAAAGAAGGCCTTTGTAAGTGTCGTGCGAGCTACCGCCCTGGGCTTAATGAACAAATGACAGAAATCTGGCAACACCTGGGTCTCAAATTGATGAGTTGCAGGTGAACAGTATTTTCACTTCAATGCACGAACGAGATTCTGAAATACTAAATATTTCCTGCGAATGAAAAAGGAATGGATTTGGTATAAATGGTGGAAGGGTGTTGTTTTGGAGAGTGCACTATATAGGGTGGCCTACTTAAAATTAGCACCGTTTGATGCCGAGCGACTATAAATGGATGGTTTTAAGTGAGCCACCTTTGTATAGGCTGTCATTAGACCATTTGTACAGGATGATGATTTGATCTGTGCAGTCGCATGGGGAAGGAATACCGTGTGCTAGCGTTGGGTATAAAACATGAAAGGACCAAAATTGTTCCCACTTGGTTTCTTTCCTCTCTTTAATAACCGTTAAGCAGAACTGATTGATCTCGTGTATTGCAGAGTGCTATTATGTCCTCTTTTGACTGCCTTGTGTCCTAGCCCTGTAGTTGGGGCAGCTAGAATGTCTGTCAACTCCCTTCTCTTAAAGAGGGTTGTTTCTTTAAAGCCCCTCCACCCACCCACACACCCAAGATAAGTTAAAAAAAAAAAAAAAGGAAAAAATATGGATAGGCAAAGTTCATAGTTTTTCATTTTTATTCCATTTTATTTTTAAAGAAAGTCTTTAAAAGAAGCATGATGAAATCACTGGGAGAAGTAGAGAAACAAAAAGAAGGAAAAGAAAACAAACATCTTTCAAATGAGACTAGTCTGAAAAAACAAAAAAAGGAAAAGAGACAGTTGGTAAAAAAAAAGGGGGGGATGTATTATGTATACAGACGTTTTCCCATAAATGTTAATGCTTCAAGTTCTGAAGAAACAATGGGCAAAGAGAATTAGCACTCGGAGGAAAAACTCTTCTAGTTATCAAGTTGGGTAAATGATTAGGGTTTTTTTTTCTTAAGTGTTAGTAAGAGGTCAAGGAAAAGGTGGTTGGCTATGTGCCAGCAATAATACAATTATAGATATTTTATATACAATTATAATGGGCTATTTCTTGAGTATATCTCATTATTGCTGCTCTTAAAAAATAAGAAAACTGAGGAACAAAAGGGAATTCTATTTTGTATAAATGTCTTACAATTAATTTAAACTTGAATTGGGGTTTCCTAAAAGTAAATGAGCTTGTGTTCCTGCCTCTGCCAATAATTTTCAGTTTACTGTAAGGGCAGTGAAGTTTCATTTGGACTCCAAAGGCCATGGATACACTGAATTCTTATACATACTGGATTTCTGAGTTTGGAATAATTACTCAAAGTCTGTTTCTCATGCTGATAACCTGTAAAATAATAGTTTTACTAACCTTTAGCATTGTGTAAAGTTCAAATTTATGAACTTGGTAAAATTAAGAATTTTGTGTTAAAAATACAGGAAAAAGCTCATTGTGGGTGTCTTTTTTGTCATAGTTTGGGAATTACTTTAGAAAGTCAATGTCCCTTCTCATTCATTGATATGCAAATAAAACAATAGCTTTTTATAATTAAAGAGGACCAGCAGCAATTTTTCCTTAGCATCTTTTATTGCAGGTAAATTCTGTAAGTTGCTTTGTGTATATCATTTGCTTTTGCCAAAAGACAAAAAATATGCAGTCTTGGTAAAACAAAAAGTACTAATGTATAAAATAGAAATGCCATTATCTAAAATAGAATCAATGAGAATTCAATATGCTGAAAAGTCATTTCTGAGGAATCACCATTATGTAGCAGTTTTATTACTATCCATCAAAATCATTTCCAAGGGATAAGCCAAGGAACTAATTTCAATAGGGAACAAGCAGTTTTGAAATCAAGAGACCACCACTGCAGAGCACAGCTCGTCACCCCCTTACAGCTGTCGAAACAAACTCCAACTGGCATGGTAAGGAAGAGCATTATTCAGTAACACTAATTCATTCTATTGCAACTGACAAAACTTCAGTGATAACATATACCTCTATTATTTCTCTAACCTTTCTTTTTTCAAATATATACGCGTATATTGGCGAGGCATTTTGAGAACATTTCTCAGTTTTATGGTCTGATTTAAAATGTAGGCAAAGGAGCATACCCAAAATCCACTAGTACCCCAGAAGTGTCTTAAAAACAAAAGCTGTGATATCAAGATGTCCACAGGAGCTTGCAAGTACCTAGTACCTTCGCCTCACATTCGCTGAGTCTTAACTGACACGGATAGTACCTGTCATCGACCTTCCTGCCAGCCCTTCAAGTTGCTGCGCCTTCTGTCACAGCAGCTCCTGCACGCGCACACACCTCCCTTTGAATTGTCTTAGCACCTTAGCTGGGGAGCCAAGTAGCTGATGTTTTAAACTATATCTAATATGTATAAAATAAGAGTGAAGAACCTCAGAAAATGCTGACACAACTCTCAGATGTGTGGCATTTACTTTGTATAAGGGCCATTTGCCTACTTTCCTCTATTTTGAATCATTGAGTTTACTAGGTAAGTGAATTCTCTTTGCCTCCTACTTATAAAAATTTTAGGCATTGCTTTTCATGCTTAATGAAAGGTCAGGATCTTTTTCAATGATGTTAATCAAAGTAGTTTCCTTACATATCCTGCATTCAAAATAAGGTTAGAATTTAAAAAAAATTAAAACACACAGAATTCATAGATCCATACCAGTCATAAATGTAATAGATAAAACAGAGAAGAAGGAAGTCCTCTTGCTTATGGTGGTTTGTTGAATGCCAACAGGCAAATAGGGAGGTTGTGCTGGAGTTGGACGATCATCGTTTCGCCACCATTGTGGCAAAGACTGGGTAAGGCAAGAACCATCGATGGATGCTCAATGTAGGGAGCAGTTTTGATGAGGAACAGGATAGTTGCACCATCTGACTTCTCTCCGTAAACTTCCAATTGGTTGCAAGGAAGGAAAAACTGTATTTATACACAGGAGAAATTGGATAAAACCCTGACTAGGTAATCAAAATTAACATCACGAAGAAGGAACAGATGGACTCTGTTTGCCTAAAGATGTGATTCCCAGAGAATACAACATCTAATGAGGAGATGAGAAAACCTAATGAGGAATCTAATGATGAAACATCAGATAAACCCAAAATTAGGAATTTTTTTGCTGTTGTTTCCTTTAAAAGACAAAGGCTGTGATATTATTCCAGCTAAAGAGCCAAGACAGCTAAAGGTGACATGAGAGGCTAAACTAGGTCCTTTGCTGGCGGCAGTGGGGAGGTGGATTCTATAAAGCACATTGTTGGAACACAGATAGAAAAAGTATTGTATCAACGTTAAAATTACTGAAACTGGCAACTGTGCTGTGGTTATGTACCTACATACTGCAGTAGTCAGAGTAAAGGACTAGGATGTACGTGTGGTTGAGAAAGAATAACGTGTGTATGTACCTGTATATAGACAGAGTTGGGGGAAGAAAAATGAGAAAACAAAAAGTAATAAAACAAGTAGAATGTTAATAGTAGGATACTCTGGGTAAAGTGTATTTGGTAACTTTTCTAAACATTTGAAATTATAGAAGCCTTTTTTACATGTTAGAATTTCAAAACAGCCGCAGCCACAACAGAAGTAACCCATAGGCTATAACACCATAATTACTTTAAACAGCCGCCCCACTGCCAAATCCCACAGGCTTCCTAAAATGGTCGACTACTCCCGTGAAATTGTCTCATGTGTTGGGTTAAAATTACAGAGACATTGAATTTTATAATTTAAGAGTCATCTTTTCCAACCTTTCACTTTACGAATGAGGACACTGAGGCTCAGAGATTCAAGATTACCCGGAATCCCGTGACCAGTCAGCACAACGGGGCACAGTCTTGACTCTGCTTCCATCCCTACAACTGCTGGGCTTCTCTCACTTTCCTTTTCCTCCTTCCAGACTCTCAGTTTCCTAAAGGCCTTGTAACCTCTTCCTTCTGTGATTATATGGGGAACTTGCACGGCCTTCTATTTGCTGCTCCACTGTAATTCCCACCAAGATGTCTGTTGCATGTGTCTGATGGCCTCCCTGACGTGTACATGAGGATATTCCATCACCTGTTAAACCTTTACAAGTTCAAAACTGAAATAACCTCAGGAGAAAAATTAAAATGACTAATAAAACCTATGAAATTATGTCCATCCTTACTAATCATCAAAGAAAGACAAATTAAAACAAGCTAACTTTTGCGTCATGGATTGTCCAATTGATAAAATTTCTAATAGCCGGGGCCAGCCACGATGTGGGCAACGGAGCCATACACTGATGGTGGGAGTGTGAATGACTGTGCCTCTCTGGTGGGCAATTTGCCAAAAGCAAGGAAAAATTGAAATGTATATGCACTTTGACCCAGCAGTTTCACACATACACACTTGTCTTGCAAAAACAGCATGACAGCATCCAAAGAGAGACAGAGGATAGCTCATTAAGGACACTTGTACTAGCAAAAGTTGGAATACTCAGTGTCTACCAGTATGCAAGTGGGTAAATACAGTTATAGTATTCCCTTACAATGGAAAAATGGCTCTATAAGGAAAACAGTGAGTTGGGGAGAAATATGCACACTCATGCTCCACTTCTTTTTCTTTTAAGTTGGTAAGCACTTAGAAACCAGCCTGGAAAAGCAGTGCAAACTGTCACAGTAGTTACTCCGAGAAGGGAACTTTCTTTTTCTTTTCTTTTTCTAATTTTTATTTATTGATTTTAGACAGAGAGAGAGGATGGGGGGCAGAGAGAGAGAGATTGCTTTGTTGTTCCACTTCTTTATGCCTTCATTGGCTGTTTCTTGTACGTGTCCTCGACAGGGATCGAACCTGCAACCTTGGTGTATTGGGAGGATGCTCCAACCAACTGACCTAGCTGGCCAGGGCAAGAGAAGGAAAGTTTCATTTTGCTACTGTGTATACTTCCATTGTTTGCTGATGCTGTTGTTATTGTTTTCTTCACGAAGAAAACAATAACAACAGCATCAGCAAATGATAGCATTTACGAAAGCAAGGACAACAAAAAGGTATAGCTTTCTTTTTAACCTGAAAATCTCTCATTCCTTAACTGTCAGCCCCACCAACGTTGCTGTTCCCACCACTTCTTTCTCTCAAGCTTTGGAATCACTGTGAACTCTTTTATTTTCTCTGCTTTACCATTTATCCATTTAGTCCTGATCCTTATCATAGTTTTGCAATTTTGGAGGGTAATTATAGTAGCCCAAACTATGTACGTAGAAAGGTACTCCTAACTGATCTCTTATTCTACACACACCTTTTTTTAAAAACACACCTTTTCCTACACTATTTTCGTTGTGCCACACATCTTCATCTTTCCAACCCCTACTCACTTCCAAGTTCAAAAATCCCAAGTTGTTCCTTGTCGTTTACCGACAAGGTGGCATCCAGGGACCTCCGAAACCTTAGTCTACCCGCTGATGCATCTCATCACCACTCCACACACTAGCTGGGCCAGGCCATGCTTTATTTCTTCAATAAACAATCAGTTACTTCTCATGAGCCCCCAGTTTGGACCTAGTCCTATCATTCCATTTCAGCACACCTTTTCCTGTTCCCCTTGTCTGTCTGTCCCCAGATCATCTTTAGGGTCTGATTAAGACGTGCCTCTGCTCCTTCCATGAGGACATGACGATCAGCATGTCCATCTCACACTGACCCTCCCCTCCTCTAGACCCCTGCTGAGGGTACTGGTATATCCCGCTCTCCCTCTTCCCCCACCCCGGACAATTTATTATGTAACGACTTGCAGTTTTACCAGTGTATATGTTTCCTGTATCACCCAATAGATTGTAAGCTCCTTCCTGGAAAGTGCAATGTAATCTCTCCCTCTCTCTCTCTCTCACACACACACACACACACACACACACACACACACAATACAATCAATCTCTCTCCCTCCCAATTCATGTTCATCGAGCATTTACAATAGACAGAAAACACACTAAATGCCAAGCCTATGTAACCTCATCTTTTTCTCTCCACAACCTTGAAAGATATTTTTACCACATTTTGAAGGTAAGGCTTAGAGAAGTTCAATGACTTGCCCAGGTCATGCTGCTAGGCAACAGCAAAGCTAGGAATTGAAGCCTGGCAGTCTGACCCACAGTCTCCGTGCTGTTGTTCGTGGCCTCCCTATTAAACTGTGCTGCTCATACATTCTCGTCAATTAACAGCTCAATGTCATGTACATCGATGGAGCCTGGAAAATACTTACTGCATATAATGCACTTTGTGCTAATAATGAACAACTCACCATGGGATGCCCAACACATGTTTACTTTTATAATAGTATTTTCTGCTGTGCTATAAACCTGAGACTAATATAAAATACTATATATCAACTATAATTGAAAATAGATTTAAAATATTATTTTCTAAATTTAGTTTGATTATAGAAGCTTACTCAAGAGTTCCAGGGTAAAAGTGCTTTCAAAAATCTAAATAATTTTAGAGTAATGGAAAAAAGAAATGAAAAAAATGGCATTAGGTCTGATTCCTCCTTTTTTCAGTGTCTTGAAAAATATATTGCAGGAGATCACGTCTACCATAGTAGTGCGGTGATGAAGTTGGTCATCACATTACAGAGGGGAAAAGCGTATGCATACACACCAAGTCCGTTTCCCTGGAGAGATGCAATTCTATCTGTGGTTTCACATTACAGAGAGAAATATTCTCATTCCTTCTGGAAATTAGTAACCTAAGCATTTTAAAGCACTTCTGTTAGATCAACCAATACGTTGCATGTAATTTTTTTACTGTATTTAATTGAAACTTCGCTCAGCAAGAGAGACTTTCTTAATTATGACTTAATCCTGTATATGTGGACTTGAAACTAACTGTTAGATATTGGCAATTATATTCATCTTGAAAGGCACGATATTTTTAACACAGTAGTTATTATTTGAGAGTATTCTGCTTGAGAAAGTTTAAGTGAGTTTCAAATTGTGACCCCAGTCAAAAAACAAGACTTCAAAAATAAAAACAGCCTATATGAGTCACTTTTCAAAAGATCATGTTAAATTTACTGATATATACTGAACTATAAACATAACCCACCTACACATGGAAGCTAATGGATTTAGGGGCTGAGTTATCTGTGAATACTTGCAAAGGCTTGTTTTCAGTATTTTTCTTTCCTAACAACATTATTAATCTTGAAGTATAACCACCAGAAAGGCAGGACTTCTTCTGGTAGATCAGAAACAAACTTTTTGACCACCTTCTAAACTTGGTGAATTGAGTATACAAGTTTATATCTGCTACCTCCCAAAACTCTCCTAAAACTATAATAAAGGACAACAAGAATGAAAGAGGAGAGGGTAACAAATTAAAAAAACTGGAAGATGAAAAAAAGGATAAATAGATTCAACTAAGCAGAAGAAAAGGAAATTAACTGCTGGTAGAGGGAAAAGGCAAAATAAACCAAAACAAAACAACCAGCTGATTTTGCGCAGCATAACTCTGGAAAGTTTGGGAGCTAGAGACACCAGGTACTGAGATGCCTATTTCATTAACCACATCACACTTGTTATATAGTCAGGCAAACAGAGGTCAAGTCTAAAATTAGTATTCAAGGCTTAGGACAAGAGATGGGGACAAAAAGTCAGGAAGAAGAGGAAATCTTCGGATAAAGAAATAATTCAACTATTATGTTACCATTTGTTTTCAGCAGATGGCTTTCCGACATAGCCCATCCTGCAATGAGATTAGAACACAGGGATCAGAAACTCGTCTTCCTCCCTCAGCATCATCAGGATGAAACCTTTAGAATGCAGCCAACGTGGAAGGAGCTATGCATTTAGCAAGTGTAACACACTTAAAATTTTGCTCGAATGAAAAAGGAATGTGTTATAATAAAAAATGCATAAAAAGAAGAGTCTAGAAAAGTAACTGTCCAGATGCAAAAGTGTAGTTAAAACAGAAATAGTCTCAGAGTGGAAAATGTCAATCTATCTGACTCAACCGATCACTCTCCTGATCTATAATTTATCCCCAAAATGAATCTACCCCGCAGGAGTCATGGGGCGGGGTGGGGTGCAGAGAGGAGAGTCAGAGGCTGCACACACGACCAGCCCTGCCATCCAGCTCGGAGATTCACTAAATCGCATTCTGACCCATCTCATGTCCATTTAGTGGGGCAGCCTCAGCTCTGGATGGCCTGGTTAAATCTCTCATCCCGCAAAGTCCAGGAGGACTAGTTCCGATACCTGTTGTACCCTTGGAGGCCTTTCCAAAAGGAACGAGATCTCTCTTGTGTTAATTAGGTGCCTGGGTTCCTCTGTGCACCAAGGACTAACCCATTTTTAAAAATACAATTAATGGAATTTCTGGAAACCATTGTGTTGCCACCTGGTGATGCGTTTCTCGCGGTGCTTTCTGCCTTGCGTTTTGTTAGTATGACTTCGTAAAGCAGACCTCCCGCTCCTTGAGGTTAAGAGCTTCTTCGATTCTGTGGTCCTTCATTACCACTATCCCAGGGGGGAAAAAAAACAAACAAAAAACAAAAAACCAAACACAAGACTTTTGCAGAGAAGGTTTTCATTAAATATATAATGACTCAAGATGAACAATATCGATAACAGACAAGACACTTTTCCAAGGACCTTGAATTAACCTGTTGGTAGTGGGAAACCAGCAAGTCTTTCAAAATTCAGGTCATGGCTCACTTTCTCTTTTCTTTCCCTAGTTCTTTTCTACTTAATTTTTATTAGTGATACAACAATAGATACCTTGATGAAAGGAGATGTGTTTATATTGCACCTATTTCCTTAAGATATATCATAAGCAGATACTTTCTCTTCCCAGCTAGTTTCTAAGTTCCCTGAAAGCGGGGGCCATGCCTTCAATCTCACCACACTGTTCACATAGTATTCTGCACACAGTATTTACTAATATTCACCAGGTGCTTTCTAAGCTCCCAATATGTATTGAGTTGTCTAATCCTCATGACAGCCCTGTGGGGTAGGTACGAAACATAAGCAGCTAGTTCAAGGTCACACACTAGGAAGTGGCAGCAGTAGGACTTGATCTGAGGCAGTCTTGCCCCAGGTGCATGGTCTTAACCACTCTATTCAGTGCCTCCTGGACAGAAAATATTATGGTAGCTTTCTGAACACGTGGATTAATCTAAAAACACTTCTTAAAGGCATGCCTTTTGGTAAACAATGGTTTGTAAAATTAGGTAGTGTAGACTAACAGAATCTTGGATTTGGAGGAGACCTGTGGCTCTCCCTATTTTCTTCCCCTCTTCTACCTCCTCAAAAAAGAAGGGCAGGTGGTCATCCGGCCTCTGCTGGAAATGTGGAGCCCTGGAGACGTGGGCTCTAGTTCCCACTGTGTTACTGGTCAGATAAGTCAACCGCTGTGAGCTCCAGCTTCTTCTATTGTGAAACACTGGTTCTCTATCTGACCTGCCCAGCTGTATCCCACCCCTGCCACCCACCCCAGGAAACAGGCAGGCCCCAACATATGAATGGATTCTGTTCCAAAAGATCACTGAAGCCTGTTATTTGAACTCAGAAAATATTTCCTGTTGCAACAGTGTAAAGGATGGTTGGGACCTCAGGTTTGTCCACAGCACACTCTTTCATTCATTATGTAGTTATATTATGATACCAGTCCAAGAGTAAGAGGGAGCAAAAAGAATTTCTTCCTTCTCTGGATGCAAGTCAACACTAGATGAGGCTTTGAATTGTGTGCTATTTACTTTGGCACCCCTCTCACTTTCCTTTCCCCCTCCTCCAACTTCTAAAATCCTTTGTTTTAGAGGTCCAACGACTCCGACTGTAGCATCTCATCCAGGATTACTTCCCTCTGCACAGTCCCTAACTTTCTTCAGCCTCTCTATTCCCACCCACAACCCTGATCTGCAGCTCCTCTGGTCCCTGAATTCCCACCTGTCCTCCCATCAAACTTCCACTCCCTCAGCAAAGCAGTTCTCGGCCAGATCAGGGAGAAGAAAATCTGACTGAAATGATGTATGAACACCTAAGCATAGTAAGAGCTGGCACTTATATAACGCTTTCCTGTGGGCCTGATTCTCTCTTCCAAGGATGAATCAAGTCTTTAGGTCCTCCGTGATCCTGGGAGGGAGCTGCTATCATCACTTGCATTCCACAGATGAGGGAACTGAGGCACAGGGAGGTTACGTAACTTGCTCAAGGTCACTGTGGTACAGTCAGTGACGGAGCTGGCCTTTGAATCCAGGCCATTTGACATCAAAGCCTGCGCTCTCCTGCTGACCTTCCCAGGGCATTTGCGTCCTTGGTATGGAATACTTCTTAACCCAAACAAACCTCCACCTTTCAGGCCACATGAACAGACAGGTGAAACTATTCAAGCAGTGTTGGAGAATACCACAGGCAGCCGCCAAGCCAGGGAAGCAAATGCCCGAGGGGGTGATGAACATGAATGAAATGGTGGACTCACAATGGTGGCCTGGATTGCATTCTTTCCTGAAAAGCACAACCTGGAAGAATGTTCTTCCCATCCACAGAGGAAAAGGCTGGCTCCTGTTTTTCATGGGTTTCCTGTTCTACCCTTCTCTTTCTAGAGCTGATAGAGACAGGGACGAGACACAGCTGACATGTCTCATGATGCACGTCTAAGAAAGATGATAGTGTCCGTGGGAT
Source organism: Anoura caudifer (assembly GCA_004027475.1). Lineage (NCBI taxonomy): Eukaryota > Metazoa > Chordata > Mammalia > Chiroptera > Phyllostomidae > Anoura > Anoura caudifer. Next base: position 131,135 of record PVKU01004503.1, on the reverse strand, counting down.
GATAAATGGCAATCAGCCCTGGTCCATGGTTACTGAGGCCCTCTCTGTGATGACTGGAGAGCACATGTCCCCTTAGAGGGACAGCCCTTCTCAGTCTCAAGTCGAGTTTAGTCTGCAGGCAAGCACACTGTGTGACTCCAGAGCCTAGACTCCCAACTGCTTTATTACATGGCCTGGGCCCAAGTGACACCTGGGTCACGTTTTTTAATGTACTTTATTGTAATATATTCACTTTCATGGTTGCATCTAGGAATACATTAGGTGTCTGCACCTATCAGGACTCCTTCAGCTGCAAGTGCCACAAACCCAAGTCACATGATCTTCGGAGCACACACGGCAAAGGAAACCATCAACAACATGAAAAGACAACCCACTGAATGGAAAAATGCACTTGCCAATGATACACACGATAAGGGGTTAATATCCCAAATTCATAAACAACTTATAAAACTCAACACCAAAAAACACCAAATAATCCAATTTAAAAATGGACAAAGGACTCAAATAGACACTTCTCCAAAGAGGATACACGGGTGGTCAATAGATGTATGAAAAGATGCTCAACATCACAAATCATCAGAGAAATGCAAATTAAAGCCACAGCGAGATATCACCTCACACCTGTCAGAATGGCTACTACCAAAAGGACAATGGATAACAAATGTTGGAGAGGCTGCAGAGAAAAGGGAAACCTCATGCACTGTTGGTGGGAATGCAGACTGGTGCAGCCACTGTGGAAAGCAGTTTGGAGATATCTTAAAACATTAAAAATAGAACCGCTTTATGACCCAGCGATTCCACTTCTGAGAATATATCCTAAGAATCCCGAAACATTAATTTGAAAGAAAATACACACCCCATGTTCATTGTAACATTGTTCACAATGGCCAAGATCTGGAAGCAGCCCAAGTGCCCATTGGTAGACGAGTGGATAAACAAGCTGTGGTGCATTTACACAATGGAGTACTACTCTGTTGTAAAAAAGAGGGGAGTCTTACCCTTCGCAATGGCATGGATGGACCTGGAGAGCGTTATGCTCAGTGAAATAAGCCAGTCAGAGAAAGACAAGTACCATATGATCTCACTCACATGTGGAATCAAATGGACAAAATAAAGTAACAAACAAAATAGAAACAGACCCTTAAAGAACAGACTGACAGCTGTCAGGGTTGTGCAGCTGGGTGAAAAGGTGAAGGGATTCAGCAACTACAACCACAACAACAAAAGCTCATGGACACAGATGACAGAATGGTGGTTACCAGAAGGAAGAGGGGTCGAGGGAGGTAGCAGAGGGGATAGGAGGGCTCATTGTGATGGAAGGAGACTTGACTTGGGGTGGTGAACACACAATACAGTGTACAGATGATGTGTTGCAGAGTCGTACACCTGAAACCTATATAATTTTATTAACCAATGTCACCCCAATACATTCAATAAAAAGAAAGAACACCAACATGTGTAGGGGTTTGAGGACACAATTTAACACCTGAACTAAATCTAGGGGACCAAGCGATACAGTCAGTTCTCCTCTTTCCATCACCCAGACCTCCTTCTGCTGGAGTGTAGACCTCATCTACTCCTACAGACGAGAAGATAGAGGTCCAGATGCACCTCCTTCCAGCCCTGCAGTCTAGAAATGTAACGGGTTTCCACTCTGTCGCTGGCTGGAAAGTCCCAGGGAAGGACTTCGATTGGTTCAACTTGGGTTGTGCATCCACCCCTGACCAACCACTTGGCCTGGGGAGCTGGACTGCTTCGATCGGCAGGCCAACCTTATTGACCTGTCGCCATGATAGGCAGAGAGCAGGTAGCAGAGTTACTGTGACTGACAGCCCCACCAAGCTCTCTAGTAAAGTACAAAGGACAGTTCTCCAAATTCAGGGTGGCTCTGGGCAATAAAAACCATACCCGCCCACTGTAATGTTATCTGTAGCTTGAGAATTAGGGAAATCAAAATGACAAAAAATAGTTGACATTGGATGATGAAAAACACAAAACTAGCTTCAGTGTATTTTGACTTAGTGTATGTCTTCAAGATTATGATAAACGTCTAAATACAAAGTGGAGATTTCAGGCAATCCTATAAATGTTTCTCAATATTTATTTTGGTGTTTTATGAAAAAATATGGATAATTGAGTGGCCCCCTTTATTTTTATCTGGATGCTTTAATGCTATATAAACCCAGTTTAATGCCATTTAGAAGCTAGAACATGTAACCTGATCATGATTACATGATAAAAAAAAGCATTAGATTTAAGCGATTTAGTGTCTTGCCATAACATGTTTACTCTCAACAAATTAGAGCTAAAGCAGAGAGCTAATTCAATATAAAATGGAGAAATTATGTTACCACGACATTTCCATAATAGAGTTGAAGAGAGAACTGAAATCAAGATATGCTCTACTTAAACAGGAGAAAATCATTTAAGTCTTTACATATATTTATTCTCCTTTTCTACTATATTCACTCTGGGATTCATGAATGAAATGCGAGGGTGTTGAGGGAATTTCCTCTCCAAACTTAATGCCTTGCCTGTTTCCCTTTCGGTGCAGTATGTTAATGCCCACATTCCCAGCTGTAATATGGTGTGTGGAAGTAAAATAAGCATTTCATTTTGTATTGTCAAGGCAGAATTATGTCCTCCCGTGCTGAATTAAACACCCGTGTTCACATCGCCCGATGAGGCAGGCCCTCCGCTAAACACTGTTCGCGTGCGAGGCATCAAACTTACGACCTCCTCGTGAGAAAGAGACCGATTTACAGGAGTGGACCCTGGGGCACTCGTTTCATCCCCAAAATGATCGTCTGAAGTGAATACTCTTTTGTTCCTCTACTTCTGATGAGCAGACTGAGGTATAAGGAGGTCTGGAAAATTACCTAAATTCCAGGAGCTAATTAGGGGTAAAATGGGGGTTTGAACCCAAGAAGTTTAATTCTTTTTTTTTTTTTAAGATTTTATTTATTTTTAGAGATGGGAAGGGAAGGAGAGAGGGAGAGAGACATCACCGTGTAATTGTCTCTTGAATGACCCCCACTGGGGACCTGACCCGCAACCTAGGCACATGCCCTAGGCTGGGAATCAAACCCGCGACCCTTTAGTTCACAGGCTGGCACTCAACCCACTGAGCCACATCAGCCAGGGCTGATTCTTGATTTACGCTCTTATCACCAGTGACTCTATATTTCCTCTAGTACTCAATGGTTAGTATATTAAATATAAACCTATAACTGATGATGGTTAACATTAACCATAAAATATGTATTAAAACTTGTATATATTTTACCAAATTTTTTTGCCAAAAATTCTTCCCTATAGATCCAAAGTTCTTCCCTGTAGATCAAAAGTTACCTTGACATTTTGCCCATATTTCTCTCTTTTTGGATAAAAAAGTAGAAATAACCAATAGTAACTCTAACTTCATAATATTGCAATAATGTAAGCATTACATGTTCTTATGAAAAAACTCTTTGTCCTGCCTCGTGCCCGTTTTCTGTTTAATGCTGCAAGTAGAGAACAGAGAAGGGGCTGCCCATGAGTTCATCTACCCCCAAATGAAATGGTGGGCTTACGAATGGCCCTCTTCACGGCCAATTATTTTTGCCCCAAGAAGAAGGTCCTCACTTCCTCTCCCTTTGAAGCAGATACTTGGTGGCAAAACTTTCTATGTCTGCACAAATGCATTTCCAAAATGTAAATGTGGGACATCCATGTCTGTTTGCACACAGGACAGACTGGGGCCCGGGAGAGGTAAAGATAGATAACCTCACACGTGGACGCTAGACCCACTGGGACGCCGGAGAGTGTGTTACTGATTGCACCACCTGGAGTGACAACTGGTTTGGGGGACGCCTCCTTCATGGCTCAGCAAAGCCCCCTGGGTCTTCCTGCCTTTTCATGCCCCACACACGTCCGTTAAGAGTGAAGCTTGAAGTTAGAACAGTATTGACCTTATGTTGGGATGGCCTAAATTCAAAACATCTGCAGCAGTGTAGGTAAGTAATTCTTAGTCTTTTAAACAAAACTGTAGTGTTGTAAAATATAAAAATTGTAAGACATGTTTGATAAAACTGATGAATAAGAATATGTAATTTATTTTAAAATTGGTATGCTTTATCCAATAAGCACACAAATGTATTTCAAATAGTATATAATCACACCCAAATATCTAGCAAATACAGTATATTCAAAGCATAGCATAAAATGTATCTCAGTTTTAGCTAATCCCTCACCTTATTCTAATTTCTAAAATATTGAGCATATTCTCTTTCTTATCAGCAAAAGACAAATGTATTTAATCTTATGCTGAAAATTATACATGTCAATTTAAGTATGTGCAAGGAAACATATATTTTTCAAAGTTCTTATATAATGTTCACGACTACAAAGTTTTAAGATCGCTGCTCTACAAAATCGAATCCTTACTCCATAGTAATGACTTTCAAAACCTTTTGTAATTTGATCCCCAACTATCTTTCCAATTTTAGTCTGTGGTTATATCTTGGTGTGAGTTTTTAAGAACCCTAAGCCAGATAAATAAAATAAAAAAAATCATACCTACACGTATATCGCACAGTGAAACAGATGTTAGAAGATAGAGAAAAAAACCCATTATCTTCAAAGGAATGACTTACCAGTCAAAGCAGATGTCAGAAAGTTGTAAAATATTATCTTTAATGGGTTGAGAGAAAATAACCAGACTAAAAATTGTAGAGCCAGCAAAAAAAGTATCTTTGAAGAATTGGGGGAGTTTGCCAATTAACTGAAGGAAATTCTGAAAAAAAGAAAGAAAGAAAGAACATACTTTGAAAGACAAAAAAAGAATATACTTCAAGTAGAAGTAACATAATCCACAATGGATTATGAGTAAACTCTGAGATGCAAGAGGAGATGAGGAGAAAAAAAGTGGTAAATATCTAAGTAAACATAAATAAATCTAAACTATATAAAACAACAATACTTTATTAGGTAAAAATCAATACAGAATAAAAACACATCTACAATAATAGCATTTTAGTCAAAAAGTGATGACATCTAGAATGTTCAGAGATTCTTGTTTGGAGAGAAAAGTGAAGGTATTAATAAATGTTAGGCTCTGAAAAGTTAAATATTCAGGCCAAACTTTCTTATATAGCTGTGAAAAAAGTGGGAATAGAGTATATGATTTCCAAACTCTTACGGGGAAAGGCAAATGAAATGAAAAAATGTATTCAATCAGTCCAAGAGAAGGCAAGAAAAGATTGAAAACCAGAACAGAAAAATATAAAACAAAACAGGACATAGTACGTCTTTGGTGCTTAGGTACGTGAGCTATAACACACCCTTATTTCCAGCCCCCCCGTTGTTGTGGATTTGCTTTCGGGTAGCAATGATTGGATAGCAATGATGCGTTATATTGTTATTTCTTACAGGAATAAATGTAACGGAAGAAGTGCATGACATATCAAAGAATTGTTTTTAAGTTTATTGAAATGGAAATACAGACCATATCGCTTTGGAGGTCTCAGTTTCATAGGCAGACAAGTTCTACTCAAATTGTTCTATAAACTCAATGCAATTTTAATCAAAGTTACAACAGAGGTTTTATTTTTCATGTTTGGAATTTGATAAGCTAGTTTAAAATAGTATGTGAAATAGGATGCCAAGAATAGCTTGAAGAAAAGCAAGGTTGAAGGTGGGCTGCAGAGGAATCATCTTACATTTCTGAAACAGGGGTGTCCAGCCTTTTGGTACCTCTAGGCCACACTGGAAGAAGACGAGTTGACTTGGGCCACACATTAAATACATTGCGACATGTAACCACAAAAAAATCTCATAACGTTCTAAGTAAATTTATAATTTTGTGTTGGGCCTCATTCACAGCCATCCTGGGCTGCATGCGGCCTGTGGGGGGCAGGTTGGACACCCCTGCAAGATACTGAGACTTAACACAAGCTGTAGTAATTAAGAGTGTGGTGTTCAGGAATAGCCAAATGACCAATAAAACAGAACAAAGAACCTATAACAGACCCCAGTGATGTGAAAACTTGAATTAGGTCTGTGCTGTCAGCACAGGTCATAGGGAAAGGATCCCCAAGTGGTGCTGGGACAATGGTTTATCCATAGAGAAACAATCAGTTTGGATCTGTCATATATCATAGCCCCAAATCAATTTCAAGAGGATTACATGCATAAGGGTATAAGGCAAAACTGTAAAACTTTTAGAAAACAATACAGAAGAATATTTTTATGATCTCGGGGTAAGGAATAATTTTTTGAACAAGATAAAAAAAATAATCCCAAAAGAAAAAGATTAATATATTTAACAGCCTTAAAATAAAACCTGGTCACTAAAGACAAACCACAAACTTGGAGAAGATATTTGTAAACTATAACTGGCAGACAATTTATAATTAGATGTAAAATAATTCCTACAAAGCGAATAAGAAACACACAGCTCAACAGAAAAATCAAGAAAACATATGAAAGGATGCTCAAACTCATTAGTAATCAGGAAAATGCAAATTAAGATCATAAGCTGACAATATCAAGTACTGACAAGTACATGGAGCAACAGGAAGGAACTCTCAAATGCAACTGATAAGCGTGTAAATTGGTACAAAAATTTCTGAAGACTATTAGGATTATCTAGTCAAACTGAAGAGGCGCAAAGCCCCTAACCCAGCTAATCCATGTGAGTTAACGCCTTGGAGAGACACACATGTTACCAGGAGACAAAACGATCGGTGTAACAGGATTTTCAAAAGCCAAAACCAGGAAGCAGCCTCAACATTTACCAATAGTAAATGGATAAATAAATAGTGACGTATATCAAATAATGAAATAGCATACGGTGGTAAAAATCAATGAATCACAAAAATATGAATGGATCTTAGAAACATAATGTTTAGCAAAAGAGCAGGTCACACCTTGTGTGTGACTCCGTTTATATAAAGATCAGACATGCAAAACTAAGCAATATAGTGTTTAGGGTTAATACGCATATGTGATAAAACTATAAAGGAAAGCAAAGAATGCTATTTACATCATTCAGGACACTGCTCCCCTCTAAGGGGGAAGGGAAGGGCACTGTGTGGGAGAAAGTCACAGGGTAATTGGTTCCAACGAAGTTGGCGTGCTGGCTTCGGCAGCACCCGTGCGGAAGCTGAAACCATACAGAGAAGATCAGCATGGCCCCTGCACAAGGACGGCATGCAAATTTGCGAAGCATTTCATATTTTAAATAAATAAATAGTAATTTTTTTCAAAAAAGCTTCAAGTTTGAATACTTGATATGTATCGGTGTATCTATATGTACTCAATATGCATCCATATATGTATATATTTACATGTAACATATAACATGTATGTGCACATATCTATATAGAACATATAGTATATATTAACATATTATTCTTTTCAAGGTACTCCATATTTAGTAAAGACTTTGTCAAGTGCTCAAAAAACCCACATTTAATCAGGCTGATCTCAGGAGGTCAATTTTTAAAGCTGACAGATACCACAAGCTCACAAAGTCTTGATTAAAAAAATGATATCTTTCTAAATTAACTGCCTAAAACACTTCTATAATTCTATTTTTCCTGCATTTTAAAATTTGGATAATCTCTATAGAAACATTTTTGTCTTATCATTTTACATAGAGAATAGGAAGATAATTCATTCTTTTGGCTTGATTGATCAACAAATTTTTCTTTAATATTGCTAACTGGGATACATCAAGTATTCAAATTCATATACAGATGTATTCATAGTTTATAAATACTACCATACACATACAGGTTCTGATGTGTTCCATTTGGGCCTATTTCCATCAAGAAAAGGAAAAAATGCGTGACATGTTTATCACGGCATGCACTGCATAATTCATTATATTCCAGATGGGAAAAACTTTCATTAGGCATGAAAGATAACTGAATTTTCTAGTTAGAATTTCGTATGTGTGAAGATGAAGACATTTCCATGAATGTGCTTCTGACTGAATATTTCAATCCTTCGTTCTCCTCCAACCACCATTACTCTTGGTGCAATAGGTCTCTCCTGCCTCATTGCTGGGCAAGCAGGCTCAGCGGGCTGTGGGAGCATTCCCCAAGCTGCTCTGATGTAGGAAAGACAGCAACGACCTCACTATTTACAGAAGTGATTGCGAGCTACTAATCCCACACAAGATGTATCCCTAAATCAGCGTCTCCTTCACCAGATTCCCCAAGTGCCTGTGACAACTCCACTGCCACCCAGCTCAAGAGGGAGTGTGGCTGAGGCAACACAGAGAGATGAAGTCTTAACTGATTCCATTTTAAATACCTATAAAATAAAGTACCCAATTTTGCAAACTTCACAAAAGCATATGAATGTGTAAAGGTATTATGAAGGCCCCTCCCACAGGCTTGAGAGGAGCCAGAAAACTTCCTTTTTGATAGCTTTAGCAAATCTGCTGGCAGGCTTGATAAATATTTGCTGAATGAATAAATGAACCCGATATGAGACACGGCATTCTAGGACTCTCTCTTGTGAAGCAGGAATTGTTCTCCTTATCCTATGTGCATCAGGGTTAGGACATGATGTCTTTTGTGATACCATTCTCATCAAATTTTTGGATAAAAAAATTTCCGTAAGGGACATGGTGCCTACACGAAGCAGCCTTCTGGTTCCGGAGAATACATTTCCCGTCTCAAACAGAGAAGTTGCTAATCTGATTAGACATCAGTCTCTTGGGAGTTTGATTTGTGTAGCTGGGTCCTGAGAACCTGACACCTCCAAGCACCAACAAAACTGAGTTTCAGAACACAGAAAGGTGGCACCCCACTGTCATGCCATTTGCAAAGCCTCCTCACAGCAGCCTGGTGATAGATGCAGTTTAGGACATTATCTTTAGGCCTATGGAATTCAGAACCGAGTGTCACAGAGGCTGCGAAGGAAGATGCATAGTGAGCCAGCCACTGTCCCAGATCGTTTGCCGAAGCGGGGGCAGATCCCCCACCTCGGCCAAATTAACAGCTGGTAACAGTTGGAGGCAACTGTCAGTTCTGAGAATTTTGAGCTTGCAAAAATCTTCCAGTTAATGATATTAGGGAACGGTTGCTCCTCCTGGTCCTGTCCATCACCCTTTGGAAGGTGACTGGGCCCACCAGCTGTCACGTACAGACATATTCCTAGCTCGAGCAAAAAACTGGAGTTGCATGGAAGAGAAAACCAGTGTCACCCAAAGTCAGCCAATGGCAAATCGGTCTGTGAAAGAGAGTCCTCAAGGGAGGCCAGCCCATCCCCAAAGAAGAGATAGGAAAGAGGAAGTGTGGCAAAACAAGATAAAAAGTCTCAACTACGTGTCTCTGGGGAAAACATATGACAGTAAAAAAATTGCTAATCAAATATCTTTGGAAGGATGACTAAAGAAGGGAACATTGTCTCCCAGGAGGGGAACCAAGTGTTGGGGTTTTAGGTGTAGGAGGGACTTTTCATTGTGTAATCTTCTGTCCATGTAGGCTTTGGAATTATGTGAATTTTTCATCTATTTTTTAAGGAACCAATAGGTTTTTAAAAAGACAGTATGAGAATCTTTCTTGAAGTGATATCGGTTTGCTAAAGGTCTGAGCAGCTGGGTGAATGCAGCCCTTTCCGGGCCCCTGTGGGGACCCAGGCAGCGTGGCCGGGCTGTGTGCTATGAGCCCCGGGAAGGAGCAGCTGCCAGGGGTGGTGGCAGGGCTTTCTAACAGGACGCATGTCCCTCATTCTTTTCTAGTGTTTCTTGCTGTAACTCCTAGATACCTCCCTGAAACTAAGTATTTCCTTTTTTGGAGAAGGATTAAGTATAGGCAGAATGCTGTTTTAACAGCTATCATCATGCTGTCTAGTTCAATATAATTAAAGTCCTGTCCTGGCCAACAGCCCATACCAGCAGGGTTTCACTCATGTATTCGTACATACGAAGGCAACAGTAAGGATTTTATACACACACGTGCATATATGTAGGTGTACATATACTATTTTCTTTTAAAATTATATGTGCATGTACATATGTATGCATAGATCATATGTATACACACATACATGTAATTTTTAAAGAACAATATTTCAGAAACACAGCATTATAAGGAATCAGGGGCCTTGAGGATGGCATCGAACAGGATATGAAGTGATCAGTGCAGTGCTTGGGGACGCAGAGACAGGAACAGGTGCGCGGCATTGAAACACACAGTGCTCAGGAGGCCGTGGAGACAGCAGAGCGACGCCAAGCATGGGTGGGCCCTGGAGCCAGGTGATTTAGGAATCCAGCTTCACCACCTAAATGACAATGCAGCGTGTATGGGGATGCTCAGAATCCTAATACGGTCTCAGGTTCAGACGTAATGCCACGTGGCCACTGGGGCTCACAGGAGGCCTCTGTGGCCAGCACTGGGCAGGCTCCATCTAGAGCAGCCGGGTTTGCTCTGGGGACCTGGTAGGGGAGCCACTGGCAAACTGGAGTGTGTCCACAGGAAGGCAACCACAGGAAAGAGCTGTCTCACACGTGTCAGTTGGACATTTTTAGTCACGAGTTACAGAACTGGGCTAAGCAAAAAAAAAAAAAAAAAAAAATCTTATTGGCTCATGTAACTGAAACCACACAATTCTGAAGAGCTGCCTTCAGACAAGGCGTGTCTGGGGGTTTACACGAGGCCAGTGAGACTCAGATTTTCTCTCCTCTCGCCCCCAGCATTTTGGAGAGTAGTGCCGTTTTAAAGAAGGCTCTTCTTTTTACAGCCCAAGTTTCTAAGCATCCTGAACCCATCCCGCACCTCAGAACCAATGGGCTGAAGTCTTGAGATCTACTCTGATTGGACAGGCTTACATCAAATCCCCACACTTCATGCCATCACAGTGGCCAGGAGAGTAGAGTACCAGCCCCGGTCACGTATTTGCACTTGGAGCGGTGGTCAACTTCTCCAGAACCATATGGGGTCCCTCTTGGACATTAGGATTGTTGGGAAAAGAGAGCAATGGGTGCCGCAGAGGTAAGAGCAAAGAGACACTTCCTCACGTGAAGGGCATTGAAAGGAATAGGGGTTCTTAGCTTGCAGAAAAACAGACATAAAAAGAGTGAGGTAGGTGCCTCTGAAGATTTGAAAGGAACGTGTGGTTGGCATTGAGAGTCGGAGGGGCTCTTGGGACCTCCAGTCTGCAGTCAGTTGGTCAGAGCACAGGTAAGAGCGGGCTGTGGCTGTGTGCGGGGGGTTGGGGGGCGTGGGGGGCAGTTTTGCGGGACTGAACTCCTACCCTGTGCAAGCTGATGCTCCCTCCAGGGAGACAGTGTCAGAATGGAGTTGAACTCTTGTATGCCCTGTGAGTGTTCGAGAATTGTTTTTAATGCGGGGGCACCGCTCAACACATTGGAACTGGGTCCGGGACCCAGTGTTGTTGCTCCTAGAAACAAACACGTGTACACAGGGGCAAAGGTCATTGCAAAGAAATACACACGCCCATTGGATTTCCGGAAAAGCCTTCAAGTTCTTCGGTGCTTAGCTATGTGAGCTGCCAAACAGCCTTCATTCTCCCCTGATGTTGTGGATTTGTTTCTGAATGCGTTGGGTAGCAATGACACACTTGCTTGTTATTTCCCAGGCTGTGTACTGAAGCCGTGTGAGCGGTGTGGTTCCTATGGTCACACATTTTTTCTTAATGACTATTCGATGAGGCATTTTTGCCCCAAAACTCGTGAGGGAGCATGACCTCGTTTAACCAGCAGGTCTTAATGCTCAAAAAATGTTCTTTATTTTTACACCAAGCTAGACATTCCATTTCCCAGTTTCCCTTCCGATTAGGCAAATCTGCACGTGCTCAGCCTCTATGTTGAGGCTTGTGAGGGCTTCATAAAGAAGACACAGGGGGTTGGGTGAGTTTTATATTGTTAGCTCTTCAGAGGGGCCACCCTTCCTCACGCCCACCCTCATTATCCGGTTATCATCTCTTTATCTCTTCTCACAACCTATGGTGGTTTCATTTATCTACCTTGGCATCCACGGTCGTGTCCCTAGGGTATAAGTTCTAGAGGAAGACATACCTTTCTATCTTCCACACTGTTGTGTCCCCAGCAACACAGCCTGGCAGAGGGGGCTCTGAATAAACATTTGTTGATTGAATGAGTAAGGTTATCTCCAGAACCCAGCAGTGTTTGCCACATACCGGGTCTCTCTTCATCGTGAATGAGCCAGGCCTGAAGCAGTTAAGGAAGGAGGCAGGGTTTGATCTGGTTCTATAGGGGGACATTCAATCGTTTGTCTGTTCAGAGCAGGCATTATTTGGGGAGATGTTCCTTAAAACCATGTTGGGGTCACTACTACTAATCATGCAGTGCTTTTGAGAAAAGACTCCTGGCCCACGCTGAGTTGGTCACTGTTCACCACTCCCCTGAGCACACAGGTCAGTTCCTGGGTAGGCACAGGGTCCAGCCAGGTCACTCTCTGTCCTTTTACTAATATTTGTCAAGCTTGAGCTGAAGAGAGACGGTCCTTTTTTCTTTGGTCAGATTGCTGGAAGGATGGGTGTCCAAGGTGACAACTTCTTTTGCTTCCACAGAGGAAGCTGGTCTGAGAGGGTGACGCCAACAGGCTGAGATTCGCAGGCAGGAGATGGCCAGCAAGGTCCAGTGGCCAGGGTCCAGCTGGCATGTCCTTTCCAAGGCTTAAATGTTCAGCCTCAGATCTGCAAGCCATTCCAATGTTTTCTCATAAGTAATCCCCCTCAAAAACAAAACACCGAGCAGTCGGGCTGAGTCTGAGACTCCCAATGAATACAAATGTGAGTAGGTGGACAGACAGGAATAGGGAGGGACTTCTGGATGAAAGCACAGAGAGTAGATTAAATAGGATTGTTAAGAAAGCTCATAACTAAACACTTCCATGATGGATATTTATGACGTTCAGCCAATGCATATTTCTGCTCTCTCTAGTATGATCCTCGTTTGTAGTTAGTGCTCACCATTAAGGTAGTAAGTGAAATGTGAATACATGAGGAAATACTAAGAATACAGAGCTAAGTGGTAAGAGATAGATATGAATGAATATACAGCAATCTGATGACTCTAAAGCACAATGATGCAGTGAAACTGCACAAACTTCAGAGTCACACACTTTGATTTGGATTCAGTCGATTTACTGGGAGCATGACCTCAGACACAGTGCTTTACACTTTGAGCCTTGGATTTTCTCATCTGTAAATCAGGGGTAATATTGCTCAGGGTTGTTGACAGATTAAATAACAAAAAGTATGTGGCTAGTATATCTCTCTACACCAATTCCTCTCCTTTCTTGGAGAGTGAATAAAAACTTTACTCTCAAATCATTAAATAACAAAAAATATGTAAATTCCTTAGATAGTGCCTGGCACTTAATACATGCTACTTTTTCCCTTTTATATTGAAAATAAAACTCACTGCATTAACATTTTTAAAGTACTAGAAAACATACCTAACTTAATGTTAATAGTACTTGTGTTTGAATTCATATTCAATGAATATTTATTGAATGTTGATAATGGACAGGGACTAGCATACAACGATGAACAAAATGGAAAAAGCCCTTGACCTTGTGGCGCTCAAATTCTTCTGGCAGGATAGAGATGATTCAGAAATAAATGCATTAAAGAGTGGGTCACATGGCCTGAAGCACTGTAGATGTGGCATGTCTGGTGTTTGTGCGAGTGTGTTGGCGGGGGTGCGGGGGGTGGGGGAGGCTGTGCAATTGGCAACATATTTGAATCCAGTGTCCCAGAAGCCTCACAGAGAGGTGATATTTGAGCAAAGACTTGAAGGTGTCTACTTTTGTGATTTTTCAAATGAGTACCTGCACATTGATTTTAAGAATAAACTACTTATCTAATAGTGTTTGGCTTTAAAATATATTCTTTCTTATCATTTATTCTCAAAACACCATAACACCATTAAAGGGCAAGTAATGTTTTTATCTTTGTTTTACAAACTGAAAATGAACTTCCAAAAGGTCATACAATGAGTGTTAGTATGGATTCCTGGAATTCAGATTCTTACGCTCCGGATCCTGTGTTCTCTGATAAGTTCATGTTTCTTACAGTCCACATATACAGCATCATCGGTCTTTTCCTGAAGTTTACCTACTCACCTACGCCTTCAGAAGCCCTGCTGAATAACTCCTAACAATTCAACAGTTGTTCCTCATGCTCGCTGGAGCGGGGATGCAGCAGCTGAATGGCCCTTACATATAGGAGAGCATATGCAAATGCAGTGGGGTTGTGTTGTTGAATAATATGTGTGTTATTTAGTGTGGTGCTTTTTAAATGTTGTCCTTCTTCTAATTTTTTTCTAAATTATTTTGTCTAGAATAAAAATTGTCAATGACATACTGCTAACATCACATCAAGGTCATGTTCTGGAATAATTTGTGTGTAGCCATTGTGCTCATTGACAATTTCATACTAAAAATGGAGTTGGAAAAGGTGCCTTGAGCTTATTAGAGGTGAGGGGGTGAGCTGAATAGTCCATTCTTCTGAGAGTCTTATCCCCAGTCCATAGTTCCCATCCTGACTTCCTTTGCAAACTTTCTGCACACTTTTGTGACAATTTTAGCTCAAAACCAGCATTTTTATTGCAATTCAGAATCAAAACATGCAATTAAACTAAAAACAGTAGTGACGTTCTAACTAAAATGTATAGTTATAATGAAATACAGTCATTAAAAATGTTGGCTTAGAGTTTGATATAATTAACTTTATAGTCTTTCAACAAAGACATGCTTTTTCTATTTATTAGAAGGCTGAAAAATGTCTCTGAGTCTTAGAAGCAGTAGATTAAAACCAGGTAGGAATGGCTGTTGTCCCTATAATTCAAAAAAGAGGGTGAAGGGGAGAGAAAATGACTTAGCTGAGAACCGAATTGTTTCTCTCAGGAAAAGTACCATGATTTTCTAATCCATGTAGAGAGATGTGGATATGATATAAGTTAAACGAGCTAAACTGTGTAAAAACACTTAAATAGTACAAAGTAAGTGTCCAGTATCCCTTTATTGCATCTTCATCTGAATCTACATTTGCACAAATAGCAGAAAATTTGTGAATGATGGCACTCATCACTTCTGCTTCTTACAAATTCTCTTTTATCACTATTTCCACAATTATATTACCTCATTGACATAGGTGTTAAATTCAGCGTAATGCTTATTAAATTGGGCACCCAGTCTATCCCTCCCATTGTGTGTATTTTTAGAAGGCTTGCATTAATGAGCATCCCTTTCAGTTTTTTTCTTGTTCCCAAACCTCAGAGAAGAGTCAGGGCTGGGGTGGAGGCCGTTCCAGGTCAGGATCGATTCATGAAAGGCGTGGTGTCGTTAAACGTGTGTCAGAGTCACACCCTGTACCAAAGTGCTCACATATTGAAAAAGCAAACTAGACAGTATGAAGGGCAGAGAAAAACCTCTCTGATCCACAATGATTTTACCATTTGCAGGCTCTGCCTTGCATGTATCTGTTCATTTATCTGTGGATCACAAAGCATTTTGTGAACAGTGAATGCTTTAGTAAGCAGAAAACCCCCAGCAGAGAGGAGTAACGCGCTCCATCTCCCCCTGCTCCTTCTCTCTCTCAGGCCGTCCCCGAGCTAGAACTGGTGCTTCTATGCTGGCGGGAGGAACTCTTCAGCACTGCGGGGAAGGAAACATGAGAACAGCAGGGAAAGCACTGCTCAGCGAGGGGCGGGTCCCAAGCTCCCTGTTGTCGCGGTACTCCAGCACCCAGCTGAAGATGACTGACGGAGGAACACTTGTACAACACGCAAGTTAATCCCCCCCCCACCATTCCCTGGGGAAAATGTGGAAAACCAAATTATTCTATCATTAATTTTAGAATCTGAGGACTCCACTTTTCAACTCTCTGGTGGGAGTGGGGGTGCATGGGAAGGAGGTATGGTGGGAAGGTTATAGCCAAGAGGGCTGCTATTCTTCATCACCCTCACTGCCCCCCCCAGAAAACTAAAAACTTGAGTCAAGGAGCTTCGAAATTGATTGCTCCTCCATCAGTTCTGAGGATGAGGAGCTGGTTTGGGCTGAGAGAAGAGCATCAGAGATATTTCAAATACAGCAGCAGTGTCGGAAGGCTTTTTTAAAACTTTTTTTTTTGAGTGGCAAAATACATCTAACATAAAATTCACTGCTTTAACCCATTTTAGAGGTACAAGTCAATGGCATCAGTATGTTAATTACATTCATGAACAAGTTCATTCATCCATTCAACAAGTCTTAATTGAAGGCATACTGTGGGGCAGGCACCATGGCTGGGAGCACAGCAGAGATCCTGGCTGCACGGGACTTTTCCTCAGTCGAGCAGAGAGAGAGGCAGAAAACAAGCTGCGAAGATAATAAATAAACAGGCTGTGGGCATGTTGGATGGTAGTCAGGGGTATGGCTCGTTTCCAGGTCACTGTGCTCCCAAACATCCGAAGCCTTCTGTGCTCTTCAAACAGCACAGAGACCTTTGCTCACCTGCCTCTTCCCCACCTGCGGTGATTGCTACTGATTTGGGGGAGTTCACCAGCTACCCAGTGTGGTAATTGATGAAAGAGATGTGTTCATTTGAACGGATCATTTAATAAACACGACGGACTCTGATGTCAGCTGGGCTGTCGATAAAACAGGGTCAAGGTCTCTGCCGCACAGAAACACGGTGTGTTCCCCAACAAACACTCTTCCCTTTGAGAAGATGTGTCCAGGCACAGAATTCAAACAGGAAGACATTCTTTCTTCAGTAATATGATGATTTTTTTAAAGAGGGCATTGTATAGAAACACTGACATTTTGAAAAGCCTTTCTTCTCAAAAAACCTAAAGGTGGCCAAGGAGGGAAAGGGAGAGGAATAATGTGGTTTATTGTGCTTGGTAATGACAATGGAAATGGGATCATGAAGCGCTTTGCCAAGTGCAAGCATGTCATCAGATGTTCCCTATGAAACGTGTAACTCCTGCGTAGGTTCTTTCGGGTTGCAAGGAGCACTTACGAGTATACAGTGACAGAAACTTACTTGAAGAGGATACATGGGGAGGAAAGTAGTAAGTACATGATTGTAACACTGGACCAAACCTTGACCACGATCAAAACTAACATACCGCTGGGGGGCAGGGGAGCCCGGCGCCTCCACGTGCAATGCTCCAGAAGGATGCCCCATCACTAATGTGGTGTTCCAGCCAGAAACGCCTACCCTGGGACGACATCAGATAGAATCAAATTGAGGGGCATGCTATGAAATAACTGAGCTGGCTCCTTTAAAATGGCAATGAAAGACAAAGAAATGGTGAGAAACTGTTACAGATCAAAGGGGAGTAAAGAGTAGGGTGACCGGCTGTCCCTACTTGCCCAGGACCGAATGGTTCCCCAGGGCACAGAACTTTCAGTGGGAAAACTGCCGAAGTCCAGGTAAACAGGATCGAGTGGGTCCTTATGTCCCTCCCAAGGAGACAGAATAATTAAATGCAATATGTGAAATGCATGATCCTAGACTGTAGGGACACATGCTATGAAAGACACTATTGGGACAATTCACAGAATTTGAACATGGGTTTAAAAATTGTGGTAGAATATACATAACAAAATTGATCATTTTAACTATTTGTAGGTGCATAGTACAGTGGCCTTAAGTACAGGCACACTATTGTGCAACTATCACCACTGTCCATTTCCAGGATATTTTCATCTTTCCAAACAGAAGCTCTGGACCCATCAAACACCAGCAGCCTGCTTTTCCCTCCCCACCCGCTGGTAGCCGCCATTCTATCTCCATCTCTACAAATTTGACTATTCTGGGCACCTCATATAGTGGAATCGTACAGTAATTTTCCTCTTGTAATTGGTGTATTTCATTTAACATGTCCTCAAGTTTCATCCATGTTACAGCATATACAAATCAGACACTCATTCCTTTTTAAGGCCGAATAATATTCCATCGTACGCATATACCACATTGGGCTTGTCCATTCATCTGTTGATAAATATTTGGGTTGTTTCTACCTTTTGGCTATTGTAAATAATGCTGTTAAGGACATTGATGTAGAAACTTGGACTTTTAGACTAAAGTATAACATCCGTGTAAGATTTCCTGAATTTGTTATCTGGATTATGGTTGTATGAGAAGGTCTCCTGTCTAGGACAGCACACACTGAAATATTAGGAGGCAAAGGGTATGAGATGTGTATCCTATTCTCAAATGCTTCAGAAAAAAAAGAGATGAAGAAATGTGGCAAAATGTTAAAAATGGGTGACTCTAGATAAAGAGTATGTGGGTTCTCTAAAAGGTTCTTGCAATCTTTCCATAACTTAAGAATTTTAAAAATGCACAGGAAAGTGAGAGAGAGCCATTTCATTATGACAGCCAGGCCTCGTGCAGAAAGAACCTGAGCTGCACCAGACCTCCCAGAGCCTGAGATATAATAAGGGGCACAGAAGGCAAGTCGGGACTCATCACAGCGTCGTGGGGTATCTTGTCCCTCTGAGCAGAGGCTGTTCTGGTTTCTCAGCAACTCTCACCTTCTTCAGCTGCTCCTGTCCCTACCAACCAGTTTCTCCCTCACGTCCTCTCTTCCTCCTGCCCTCAGCTTGCTCAGAGCGTTCTGCTTCCTCATGGCCTCTACTTCCTCTTCTCTGTGTGGGTGTTGCTGCTGCTGTCATCTGCTTCTGGTCCCGACAGCTGTGGTGGGTCATGCGGCACAGAGAGTGTGACAGCCTCCACGTGGAGAGAGCAGCAGCTGTGCCCCTTGAGCGCCCTGCCCAGCTAGTGTGGCCTGGCTTAACGGGCCATGCCTGGGACGCTCCATGGGGTCTAGGGGGTTGGTATTGGGGGTGCGGTGGGGAGGAAAAGCAAATCATCACATCTCGCCCCAGGCATTGTGATTCATGCTCAATTTCGTCTTGAAGGTGTGTGAGAGAAAGGCACTCTGTGCAAAAGTTCAAGAGAACTGGAGGAAGACAAGATGTCATTGCAGTCTTGGAGAAAATTAAGATTGACTATCAGAAAGCCAACCTTTTTCCTTCTTTTTTTGCTTCCTTCCTTCTTTCCTTCCTTCCACAAAAATTCATTATGTGAAAGGCATTAGAGTTGATGCTCTGGGGATCTAAATTGTGTAAGATGTGGCCCCAGCCCCAAGAAGCTGACAGCCTAGGACATGTTTTAAACTGAAGTTTGCAACCCAGTAGTGTGCATCTGACCTGCCTCAAAAATTTTAAAATAAAAGGGGAAATTATTATGTTTCATCACACTTAGCAGTGGTAAATGTAGTTTAGTGAAGTTTTGTATGTGTGTGCGTACACAGGATTGTAGTCTAAAATGTATTTCTACTGTGTGTTGTAGAAAATCTGCCTGCAAGCCATTGATCTGGTAAAATTAAACATATGACTTTGGTGATCACCCACATTGTGATCCATTTCTCCCACCTAGAACTTGGTCCTGAGCTCTGGACATGGTTATTCTCCCTGCCAGCTGGACACCTCACACTCAACATGCCCAGCACTGTCCATGTCATCTTCCTGCCCCAAACATACATGCCATTTTCCTACATTATCATTGGTTAATAATATCAATATTGTCCTGGCTGGTGTAGCTCAGTGGATTGAGCACAGGCTGCGAACCAAAGGCTAGCTGGTCGCTGGTTCGATTCCCAGTCAGGGCACATGCCTCCGTTGCAGGCCAGGTCCCTAGTGGGGGCCATGTGAGAGGCAACCACACATCGATGTTTCTCTTCCTCTCTTTCCCCCTTCCCTTCCCTTCTCTCTAAAAATAAATAGATAAAACCTTAAAAAAATAATATCAATATTGAACCTGGTAAGTCAGGCCAGCAGCCTGACAGGTTTCTGTGTCCTTCTCCACTCATTCCTCTCATTACACTGCCCCCCCCCCCCCCCCCCCCCCCCCCCCCCCCCCCCCC